>JAHDVE020002960.1:0-28902 GCA_022606495.2 Halesus radiatus | reverse complement strand
AATAATTAATAAAATAAATACCAAGATTAAATATGTGCAAAAACGTGTGTTTTGTAATACTATGTCCCCTGCGCGCAGAACTGTAAATAAATTTCGCTAATAAACAGTGTTTAACTGAAGTGACCCGCCAGTCAAGTATGGTACTGGATAATATTAGCTCCCTGTAGATAAAATTATTAATAATCTATGTATTTTAACGCGACATCACGTTCATGGGTCAAATGCATTGCACGTATAGTTTAGTATTACAGATCGATGAATCAGTGAATGGAATTTGTTAGCCATAAGTAGTAATAACAGATTGACTATAGTTGGTGATGTGATAGAGCATTGGAAGAAAAAACATTCTCCAGCACCCTTGAGACGATTTTTCGCTAGAACGGTGCTGTACAAATCATAAAAATATTATTATTATTAAGAGGAAAGGCTGCGCTGCCTGTATCATGCATAACTTAATTTTGGATTTGATGTCAAAATACCCATCCAAACTGAATGATACATTTTTTAAATTAAAGGTTAAGTAAATATCTAGTGCGTATGAGAAGTATTTTATTTATTTTTGTTTTAAATTATGAAGTATATGCTTTGAAAAAAAAAAACAATTTTCGTAATTTAAGATGCAACTAAGAAAATTATTTTCGAGGTTATATTATTTAAAAAATATATATTTGCTATGTAAATAAAAATATAAAAACAAAATATTTAAAAAAAATGTATTTTTTCGGTCGACATTTTAAACTATGTACGGCAAATTTGTGTTCTAACGTAAATTTGTCGCTTTTAATCTAATTTAAAGTCCACCATAATGCCTATTCATAACATATTGTTTCATTATATTATCAAAGTAGGCGAGGTAAAACTTTGTTTTAAAATCACCGTTAGCCCCCAAATAATTGTTAAAGATGCTTCTAAATAATGTAAAACAAAAATAAGTAAAATACTTCTCGTACCTACTAGATATTTACTAAACCTTTAATTTAAAAAAAAAAATATATATATATATCAATAGGTGTAGGTCAGTATTTTGACCTCAAATCCAAAATTAAGTTTTGTGGGACAGGCCGCGCACCCGTTCCTCTTAAGGCCGTATGATGTCTGCGGACCACATTTTTAACAGTCTCGATCTAATACAAAGCACATTAGATGCTAGGCAACAAATTTGAATAAATTTATTTAAATAGCTTATTTAATTAATTAGATTAAAAGTTTCTGATTCCCAGTCGGAAATTATATATTTAAGCCCGCGATGCAAATTAATTGAGTTTTCCATGAATTTATTCTACTCTTAACGAAAATTAATCTTCATTTCGATCACTGAAAAGACAAACCGATAGAATTGTATTGTAGGCGTGTCCGTGTGACCGAAGCAAGGTATTTTTTCGCACACTTTGAATAAAATTAAACAAATCTTTTCAAATATCGAAATTCTTTCTCGAACAGATAGTCAGTTTAATTTATCTTTCTAGGCCTAGGCGTCGAAAGGTCTTCTGTACATTGGCGATAATTTTTTTCTTTCAAATCGGTATTGATCGCACTTCTTGGGATTATTTGTTCATTGGTTTAGATGATGTTCTCCGGCGTTTCAAATAAGTTGTATAATTCTAGGATTAATGGATTCCGTAATTAAATGACTAAATTATTTTACTGTTAGCGGATTTAGGGATATTTTAGCAGACAACAAATTACTTCAGTAAATGATGATTTTTCAATGATTATACAATAACACGTATAGAGAGGAAAGCTCAGAAAATATAGCCATACAAAAAAAACTTCCTTTTTTAACTATTGATTTGTAATATTGTGTACATTTTCTATAAGACATGGGAAGTCGGACATTGAATCAAGCATTTACACGGAATGTCTCAAAGCCCTTGAAATGCGTTTATTTAAGCGAATCCTGAAAATGCAAGAACTAGTTTCGAAGCTCTTAGTCCATTGAGTAAGAATTATTATTTTAATATTTTTGTTACGTTGATTTTTCATAAGAGTTCAAATGGCTCCCTTTTAATTGGACTCCGTAAGACTAATGGCAACCTCAATTGAGGTATTGTGAGGCTGACTGTGTTTGAGAAGGGGAAGTAGATGGGTGAGAGAAAGGTGGGGAACCTGGCTATTTAGATCTGGTAACCAAACACGGTTAAAACTATGTAAAGCCAGCACGGAAATACCTCTCTGGATACAGCCGCTAGTATACTATTAATTATTTCATAATAAATTTAATGTGAAAAATAACAAACGAATTAAAAAAATCGATAATTTTAATAAATTTCAAATGAAGCTTGAAACTGAAAAAGACACAGTATAATAAAGTATTATTCGCATCTGGAGATCGAACCCAAGACATTTGCCTTACCGAGACAACGTTCAATCACTGAGCTAATGAGACCAGTTTATTATACGTAATTTTTATCGATATCATACTTGACATTTAAGATTTCCCAATATTATCCTCAATGAATTCCCAAATTATTGGGTGTTATCTTTTAAGTCTTAATTTTGAGGAATGATATCTATACAAATGAAATAAGGTATCTAAGCCTGATACCACGTATAAATGGAACAAGCCCAGCATTATCCCAGACAAAGTGATTTCTTGATGAATTTTCCAAGAAATGGGAATAGCTCTAGAATTGAGGTCTTAGTATTATATAAGAAAACTAAACACTTGAACCAACAGAATAATAAGCGTTGCAGAGTGGTAGATACTCTCAGTGCTGCCCTGGTAAAAGATCATTAATCATATTCGAAACGTTGCTTTATATGGGTTTAGCCGCGTGTAGTTACCAGCTCCGAAAATCAGATACTTCCCCATCTTGCTTTTCCGATCTCCTTCTCTCCCCTACTCTTTTAAGTCCCGAAAAACATCCAAATAAATGCAAGAGTCCCACTGGTTCCCGAAAGTTGGCACTTTGTGCGTAATTCATGTAAAAAAAGTTATGAACATTATACATTTAAAGTTTAAAGGAGCATGTATAAAATTATTTCAAATTTTGAAACTATCGATTCATGGCGGTATTCCATCATATTACATATGTCAAATAGGTAGAGCCTTCCACACCACAATAATAGAACATTTTTCTAGCTGGGTAAACAATAAAAAGGACTTATCGAACTTGGCTAACCATCTACTAGACAATCACCATTCGTTTCATAAATACACAGATGTTATAATATTAAATGTGTATTAAAACATTAGATAAATTGGAATCATTAGAAATTAATAAGCAAAGCAGAAGAAAAATAAGTAATGAAAAGTCAATAAAAAAGGCTGACTCTCCTTTAATAAACCTATTATAGTGTAACCTTACTTGTATGCATTAATAGTATCTAACGCATGAATGTTAATAGGAAACACAATGAAATACCAAGTTAAAATGTAATTGGGAATTTTATCGCAGAAATATGGGGGGTACTCTAAGAAGGATATTACTCTTATGTGTACCTATTACAACATAATAAAATATTTTACAAATCGACCCATTAAAATGGACCTGGTTATCCGTAGTTAATGTAACTACAGGACAAAAACAGCCTGAAAAAATTCATTTTAGCAAATAAGACGGAAATCACGGGAAAAATCAAAACCAGAAATAACCATCGGTTAAAATAAAAACTGACACGAATGACATTATACAATTTAAAAAAAAAAACATACATTCAGTAAACAAACACAATCCGACTTCCAGAAATAAATAATCCAACCTGAAAGTAGTTTTAAACGTAACTGTCAGCATTAAAACAATTTCAAGTCATAAATGAAAACAATATTAGAAAGCACATGGATTTACTCCTGACATAGATGTTATGTGTACCACAAATTAAATTGTGCCAGTCTGACAAATTCGCAATAGAGTGAAATCGGTACGATCTAAAATAAACAAGTGGAAAAAAGTTACAAAGGTTTTTTAATAATCATGTTATCATTTTTTTAGTGGGTTGAATATTATTTTTGAAATTCTTAATTAAAATAGTATACGTACCTACTAATAACATAGGTACACACGTTTCATTACTTTTCTAAAGAATTAGGGGTGCTATAGTCTCAATGTTTCCTGACTGGTAGGTTCTTCGGTTGTATTCACATAAAATTGTATAGTCATTCGACTGATTATAATAAGTATTCGGTTAAATAAAGAGAATTAAATTTTCTTATGTCAGAAATGAACAAAAAGAAGCGAAGAAAAACTTGATGGTGTGGGAGAACCATTATAGAAAAATGGAACTGCTGGCGTCAGCTTATTAAAAAGGTCATTATTCTTTCTAACGGACGATAATTCAATTTCAACCCATTTTTCGTAGATACAATTTGTTCGCTGCAGAAATGAGCAGAGATTGGATTTTCTTGCAGTATGAGGGTCCCGAGAATTAATAATTTATTTTCTTTAATATGGTATTTTCTTTAAAGTCTCAGATTAAGATCCAAGCAAGGACATTGCGAAAAGCGTATTTTTGATATGATTTGTTTTTTAAAAGACGAGTTTTGAGTAACGTCTTCAATTTTGTTATATGTCAAATTTAGTAATTTACAAATATGATTTTAAAACAGTGAGAAGGAATATTGATTTATCAATAAAATAATAATATTTGGATTGTAAAGGCTGATAACGATATTGAATGAAGCGTAAATGTAGGAAACTCTATGAATCATTGATCCTTTTGGCACCGGTGCACAGTTAGGAACACACCAAACGCGCGCCCAACATTTGTACATGGTTGATATTAGTCACGTGAGAACGGGTCGCTTTTACGACTCGTTCTTGTATTCAATAGCTCTGTGTTTCATCCCTCCTACAATATGGGGTCTCTTAAAGATCCAGGTGCACTCCTTCCTATCCTCTAAAAGACCCTCCACGCAGTATCTCCAAAGATGGCACATGTCTGGAGGGAAATTATTTCCCTTAGGGCTTTCTATTTGGAGATACGGTAAAAAAATATGACTGAATTTGGATGGTAGTAATAAACATTGTCCAAAGAAGCGAAGCCAGCAGTCCACAATGGAGTACTCATACCAACTCTAATGTATGGGTAATGAGGCATGCAACTGACAGAAGGATGAAAGTAAAACTTTGTATGGCCATGTGAGATCTGAAGAGAATGCAGGGCTGATGTAAGCGTAATGGTGAAGATTAAGAGAGGGGCGCTGAGATGGATTGGGCATGTAGAGCGGATGGACTAAGAGGAGTGTAAGGAGTGAGACGAAGGTAATGGTAGAAGAAGTCAGGGACGTTCGAGGAAGACACGGGACTATCAAGTGACTCAAATAGTTGAGTTGTGATGTCAAGAGTCAGAATAAAATAATATTATGTATAAGACGATATGTGAATGTGAATGAAGCAACAGTGTGTGCCGAGACGTAGTTGTGTGACCGTCTATCCCTTCTGCCTCTTCTTCTCGTTATTTATATTAAATGATATGTGAGAGATTATTGGGTCACATATTGTAAGCTTAATGTGAATAGAATCAGCCATTTTCCATAATTGAGACATCATTTTAAGAGGAACGGCTGTGCTGCCTATTTCGTATATAAGTTAATTTTGGATTTGAGGCCAAAATACCCATCCAACCTAAATATATATTATTATTTTTATAAACAATAATTATTAATCTAAAACACTCATCCAAATTGAAAAAAACCTTCCGAGCAAAGATAAATGTCGCCGGCAGGACTCGAACCCGCACCCTTCTAATGTCCGGTCAGATGCTCTACTGTTGAGCTACGTCGGCTTATCGCAAACCCGCCAAGTTCATCAATATATACTAGTGTTCCATTCAATAATTACTGTTTTTATTATATTTTCACCTGTAAACAACCAACTTTATTAGTATGAGAAAGGCTTGTAACGGCTAAATCCCTCAAAATAGATGGCGTCGAGACAAATTATGTCTACATTTTATTGGTGAAAATTGCTTTTGACTTGTCAAATATTTACAGGTGAAAATATAATAAAAACAGTAATTATTGAATGAAACACTAGTATATATTGATTAACTTGGCGGGTTCGCGATAAGCCGACGTAGCTCAATGGTAGAGCATCTGACCGGATATTAGAAGGGTGCGTCCTGCCGGCGACATTTATCTTTGCTCGGAAGGTTTTTCAATTTGGATGAGTGTTTTAGATTAATAATTATTGTTTATAAAAATAATAATTGTTACCCTTTGCGCTATGCACAAAAATCTTGTCTTAAGTTTTTAAGAACTTTAGTTTATCAATTAATAAATATATATTTTTTAATTAAAGGTTTAGTAAATATGTAGCACAGAAGAGAGGTATTTAATTTATTTTCGTTTTAAATTATAAAGTATATGCCGTGAATAAATCAATTTTCATAATTTTAGAGGCAACTTAGAATATTTGCGGGTTTTATCGTATTTAAATATGATTTACGCTATGTAAATATGATTACGTAAATAAAAATATGAAAACAAAACATTTAAAAAAGAAACGATTTTTCGATATTTTAAATTATGTACGGTAAATTTGTGTCCTTTATTCCTTTAATGGGCTATATTTCATATTGTAAAATAAAAATAAATAAATTGATTTTAATCCGTACTAGATTTTTACCATACTTTTTACCGTTCCTTTTAACGATGTCTATAAGTGTACCGTTACTGTACAGATTTTTATCACATAAAACGATTTTAAGTAAAAATAATACAACTAGCACCAAAATTCAAAGTTTTACGTATATTTATGTAGACTACAAAGATGTATACACAAAACCTTAAAATTTTCAATAAATTCTAAGATAGGAAAAGGATTCGACATTATTAATTTGTTCAAGAAAATTTTGTTTATTGGACGATTACGCTTATTGAAGAATTATTCAAAAATGGAGAAAATGATACGTCGGATGATATTACGAGTACGGCAATAATAACATAAAATGATTATTAGATAGATTCCAAAGCTGCTTTGTACCAAGTCCAAAAATTTAATTTCGTTTCCTTAATAGGCAATTTCGTTAGTTATTACCGAGGGCAGCAATATTTTACTTAACGAAATTAATACATTTTTGTAGAAAGGGCAATTAGAATCTAATACCTACTCTCAGTGGCCGTTCATTGTCTAAATCATTAGGAGTTCAACATTAAAGCGAATAGAAAAGGAAAAAAATATCGACTTTTTCAGAGCAGATTTTCTTCTTCGTCGAATGTTATATATTATGGAGTCACATTATATCAAATATTTGGGTGGAAAGGTACATTTAAATATTTATATAAAAAGTATATATATACTCGTACATATGTTACTATATGATAACATATGTATACTAAAGCAAAGAAAACGCATAAGTTCATATTTATCACAGGATTTATTTTGCTACAAAAAACATTTTTATTTAGATAAAAATCTGATATACGAATATGTATTTAATTTTTATACCGAAAGAGCTCTAACAATAATAAATACTAAAAATACTTTGCATAATTAAATAATAATATTATTAAATTTGATTAACATTAAATTAAAAAAATAAATAAACAAATTTAGTTCTACGAATTAAACACAAACACAATTAATAATTAATAAAACAAATAGGTATTATTTCACTTTTTAAATATAAACTTTTTTCTATTAAAAAGATAAAAAAGGTCATTTTAATATCAGTTACTAAATAAGAAATAACAAAAACTTAACATTCAGATAATATTTATATAATAGCATTAACAAAATAAAATACCTAAAAAAGAAACAGACAAGAAGGTTTAATTTCTTTTGCTTAATGTCTGCGCAACAAAATAGCGAATTTCGGCTTTGATGCGTGTTTCGCCACTGTTCGAGACCATATATACGTTTTTTAATTAGCGACTAATAAATTAAATGTTAAATTAAAATAAAGATGCAAGCATAAAAATGATTTCAGAATCAGAATAATTGAAGATACAAAAGAGTACATATACGAGTATTAGTTATTATATTTTGTAAACTATATGATCTTTTTGTGTGTTTTCTTAGTCTTTTTACTAAGGGGTCCTGTGCTGAGGCGGACTGGAGTTATTTGTTCTGTAATGTTAATGTTATGTGGTGCAACTTATATGTCGTTTTGTGTGTGATTTTTAAGGTTGTTTCGTTGACCTCTTTCAGCCAGAATTTTATTTTTGACTTTAAAAGAAATATTAAATTTTTCTCCATATGTGCGTTCATAGATTCGGATCGCGCTCTATTCCTTTTTGTAATTTTTTTATATTATCGGGACCTTTTTGAATTCTGACATTTTTATCAATCTTCAATTTCCTTTGAGAATCACTAGTAATAAACAAATAATAGATCTAAGGAAATAAACAAAAAGAAGAGAATTCGTGATTCTCAAGGGAAGTATGAGATTTATGAAAATGACGGAATTCAAAAAGGTCTCCGTAGCTCAATTTGTAGAAACGACAGTCCCGGATAGACTAGAGGTTCAGAGTTTGAGTCTCAGTGGCTACCGTATATTTTTTAATTTTCTGCATTTTATTCTGTTGCATAGAAAAATATTCATATTTTTTTTAATAATTAATATAAAAGTAAAATAATGTTTAAAAATATCCAATCAGACAGAGTGGATGCTCATATGCTATGAATTCTTGTATTTTCCAGGGACCTCCCTTCGATATAACGAATAAAACTCGTCCCCGCACTCTCTTCCACATTTCGACAGAGAAAAATAAGATTGTCACTTCCAAAATAATTCGTTTTATGGAATCTGATTACTTTTTTATGTTCCTCCCATAAAACGGGGAGCCGGATAGCTAGGTGGTATGACTGGTCGGTTTACTTGGCTGAAAACAAGGTGGATTTCTCAGTATCAGTGGGTATAGGAATATATTGGTACAGATTGAAGTCAAACAGGGTGTTTTAAAAAATGTAAAAATTGTTAAATCTTTACATGTAGCAAACACTTTGTGGGAATACATAATTATAAAAAAATAAAATAACTTTGTTTTAATTCCACTTTATTATTTTTTCATCCAACCGGTTTCGATTCAACCTGAACCTTCCTCAGGGGTGAATAAAAATATATTAAATATTTTTAATATATTTTTATTCACCCTTGAGGAAGGTTCAGGTTGAATCGAAACCGGTTGGATGAAAAAATAATAAAGTGGAATTAAAACAAAGTTATTTTATTTTTTTATAAAAATTGTTATTTATGCCTGAAAATTTTGTTGCTTGATGTCGCAAAGTCATGGAACCACCAATCACTTAATATTTTAAAGCAGGAGATTTCCCGGAACGTAGGTTAAAAAAATGCATAAAAAAATCTCTACTATAAATTTTCATATAATTTAGAAATGTACCATATTAACTAAAGTATATCGAGGACAGGACTTTTTGATTTTTTTTGGAAAATACTGAATAGTACGCAAGGTATGAACCGTTAAAATGTTAACATTTTTGGAGAATCTCGCCGGCCGGCCAATAGGCGTACGTAAAATGACGCGGCAGTATGCGGTACTGCCATTTAAATTGTGAATTGTACTGAATATTGTCTTATGATCTCACGGATATGTCGAGCGATAAAACTATCGCCAAGTTCTCCTTGAAAGTTTATAACTTCGTCATTTTTGGAGATGTCATAAAAATAATTTTACTGTCATTGTCACCACAACAAATAATTGTAGGTAACCTCATTCAAATTCACTTCAGCTATATTTAAATAGAGTAAGGTACCGTAATTTTAACTATTTAATAGACATGCGTCTGTTTGTCTGAAGCAGAAAACCATTTTAGCGGTGAACTCTTGCGACACGGAATTCGCACATTTTTGGAAGTATAAATATGGAATTCTAATGATCTGAAATTTCAATTGATATATTATTTTAAGATCGAAAAGTATATCCATTATCATAGGTATGGAGCTATAAAATTTAAAGTAATTCAGATTTGAATCAATTGTTCTGTTATTGTCTTAAATCGAAGCCACCACTTTGATTGTTCCTAATTTTAATTGTTTAATAAGTAAAAATATTACGAAATGTGAATTTTAATATCTACTCGTACCATAGAATTAAGAATACACACTAGAAGTGCCTTCCACGTAAATTTAAATGAAAGTTGGTGTGTCTGACTTGTATTTTGTTATACCCCGAGAGAACCAATGAAAATACAGCAAATACAGCGCATTGTCTCTTTTACACAGCCTGCATTGTATATTGCCATTCCATTTGATCAAAATGCTATAATTTTTTGTATTAGAAACTTACGGCCCAAATAGACAGACTTTTCGATCACGAAATACGCCCCCATGCCATTTATAACGTTGTTCTTTATTCCATGACAGAATTTTGACATCACATTCATTACTTTATTGTGTTCGAGTTTAATTTGTAAAACTATTCAATTGAAAAATCGGTATATTTATAAAAAAAAGGTTCTGCGCGGTAATTATTATTATTACGCATGACAGCAGCTGTTTTGCCTTTCGAAGACATTATAAAACTGTGGAAGAGCCACATGCAGATGATTTATTTATATTATCTCTGTCCAGGTACTTATAACGAATCTCAAAATGTTTTCAGTTTTATTAATAATGCTCCTATTAATTTCCGAGTAAATTGACCGTTATTTTAATGGTTAGTGAAGTTTAGCGTAAAGTTCACTGTATGGTTTCCCTATTCAAGGGTTATATAGAGTACTATTGTTTAAAATTTGACTAATAGACTATTTCTACATAATATGAATTTTAATAATAAAAAAATATTATTATTTTATTTTTTATCACTTGCATTTTCACGATTTTATTTACATTAATAATATATGTATATTTATATATATTTTTTATTTCTATTATAAATTTATTATTTAATATTTTAAAATTATTTTTATATTTTTAACTAATTACTTAATGTGTGTAATTTGTGCTATTTGCTTATTATTTGTCATAACTTTTGTAAAACTTTAATCCTGATGAGGGGAGTTTTGCTTCTGATACACGTAGATATTTAAATATTAAAACCATTTGCTTAAAAAATGTCATTCTTATTATTTTATGAATAATAATAGTTAATATTAAATTTCAAAAACTCTAAACAAAACTTAGTTTTACATTTTTAAATCAACCCGTGAACATAAATATTTGGTAGGGTTTTTTTAATACCCTTCTGTATATTATATTTGTTTCAAGACTGTTTATGTTCATTTTAGTAGATTATACATAACCATATTTAAATAAGAAACAGCAGGTAGTAAAGTGATTCTATAGATCACACACCTCCCCAGCATTCATATTCTCGTTCAAATGCCGCAGAGAGAAGAATTCCAGTTTTCTTGTCCGGTACCACCGAGGAAACACCCGATAGTTAGGTAGTTCGTGCTATTGACCGAGAAAAACCACAGACATATAGACAAATATAAACAATATATCGGCTCTGAGCGAAAATTTCCAGTGCCACGAATGAAAACTTTTTTCAGTTCGCCTGTAAAGCTCGGGGGAAATGTGTGTTCCATCGATTCTCCCACCCTTGAAGCATTAAAGCGGAATTTTTATTTCGGAGAAAGAAAACTGAACCTTATTCTTTATCCCACCAGAAAAGCCTGCTCATAAAGTCATTAGTTTTTTTGGAGAAAAAATGAAATTAATTCAACCAATGCCGCCGTCTGACAGAAAGATTGGAGAAATAGTGAGAAAAAAACAATAAATTTGCGATGTTTTATCTATCTCACTAAAAAAAAAATATATATTTGTACAAAAGATAATTAAATTACGAAACGCTTAAGAATTAGCTGTGTATAACGTCTGTAAGCATTATCAAGCAGAATTAAAAGGAATATGCGCAAGTAATTTTCATTTAATTAATTCATTTAAAAATAATATGTAGTGTATTTGCGTACGTTCAAAAGTGGAAGATACTCTTAGAATCGCCCTCGTGAAAGACCACCATTCAGAATTGAAACGTTGCTTGAAATGGCTTTTAGCCGTATTTGGTGACCAGATCTGAATAGCCAGGTATTCCAACAAATTCCTCTCCCCTTTCTCCTTCCCCTCCTCAATACCTTCAACCTCACAACATTCCACAATTGGGGATGCTATAGTCTCACTAGCTCCAGAAGTTTGGGAGCAGTTGGGACTCTTGTGGGGGAATTCAAATTATAAAAAATGGGAATCGTTAAATTAGGAAGGCGGGTATGGGTACCGCCGCCCCGGGAACCATTTAATAGATAACCAATACTTTTGCCATAGGTCACCTCGAGTGGTTCGATTTTCGAAGGGGGGGGGGGGGGGGGGGAAACAGCTGAGATTACCGGAATAAATTAAGTATGGGACTATTAGTTAAATTAATTTGGTTATTAATAATGTTTAAATTATTATTAACTGCTTTTTTGATCTCGAGGGCTTCTAAATTGTTTAATCTTATTCCAATTCCATTTTTATGTAATATTTTAATACCCGAGTCTTTATCGAATGAGTGATCTGATTCTATTAAGTATATATGTGCCTGTATCTAATTATCTTTAGTTAATAATAAGCCCTGACGAAGCTTCGGTGAAGCGAAACCTGGTTGGCGACGGTTATTAATTCAATAAGAGTGGTGTTTTACAAATTGTGTTTTTCATTTAATATATAATGTCACACCCCAAAGTGTTTGCTTCCTTCGAATAAATTAATGTTGTTTAAAACAAATGTATGTGTTTATATTACGAATTTTAAATCATAACGTTTTTTATATCCCCAAAATCTAAACTAGCGACACCAATGACTGCAAAGGATTTCTAGCTATATGTATCTATCTAAGAAATATTACAAAAATTAGTTCATTAGATAAATATGTTGTCATCAGGCGCCAATTAATCATGTCAGAAGTTCCCAATTTATTAAAAATATTAAAGAATATTTCGAATAATGAAGCCTTATGGTGCTGCCAGAGAATAATTTTAAAGATGGACTGAAAATATTCCACGGAAAAGTAGGGACGAATATTTAACATTCCTCAGTTCCACGCTTTAAACATTTCGGTGAAATTCCACTAATATATCAGCGCAATTTAATTAATTACTCTGCTTTTTACGAAGAAAAAGTCCCAGGCGAACTCGGGGAAGATATTTCGTAATTTCGCTTGACATTCAAAGAAGCTCGGTGTAAATTATTATGATACTTTCAGCATTTTATTAAAAAAACTATTTTATGATTAAAATGATGGAAATTGAATGTGCTTTTAGAAGGAAAAAGAGTGCCCTTTCTTTAACATTTGTTTGTTAGTGTTATTTAGAAGATTGTCATTCTAAAAGAGATCAAAACAGTGGAATGTTTTTATATTTGTATTAAATACATTGACAGGATTGCATAAATTCTCGAAATTGTTTACCTTAAATAAATAATAAATAAATGTTTATTCCGGTATGTGGGGAGGTTAGTGGAGTCCCACACATTCTGTACAAAATATACATGCAATAGTTATAAAAAATATACAAAATGTATACAAAAGTTAAAAAAAATAAATAATAAATAGATAGTAGCTGAATCACACATAAAACAGATACATCGCACATAAAACAAAAATTAAAAAATAATAATAAAAAAAAAAAAAAATCAAAATAACGCCTTTGAGGTGCTGCGGCATAGGAACATAGGAACTTTCAAGATTTTTTTCTCCTTAAGAGGAACGGCTGCCCGGCCTGTTTTATACAAAACTTATTTTTGATTTGAGGCCAAAATACTCACCCAAACTCAAATATCTTTTTTGAAATAATGGTTGGGTATATATTTAGTAAGGATTAGAATTATTTTTATGAAATGCAGGTCATTAAAGAAAACAACTTTTAAAATTATTTGCGGATTTATGGTATTTTTTTTAAATTGCCATGTAAATAAGATTAAACAAAAAAACAAAACATCTTGCTAAAAAGAAATGTATTTTCGAATCGAATTATGTAAGGCAAATCTGTGTTCAAATGTAAATAGGTCTTTTTTTAATTTAAATTTTAAGTCCATCGTAATGCTTATTTTTTTTTTCGATATTTTATTTTTATAGGAAATAGGGTAAAACTTAAAAATTAATTTTAAATCGCCTTTAGCTCCCAAATAAAGTGGCCTCTGAAATCGCAAAAATTCGAATTATTTAATGGCCTTTATTTCGTAAGTTCAAAGTTTTCTTTTCCGTACTAAATATTTTACCCAATTAAGGTATCTTAGAAGGCTGAAGAAAGTGGGAAGGGGAAGGATGTATGAAAGTGGAATGTATGGAAATTCTTGGATATTCATATGTGGTAACCAAACACGCCTCCATTTCAAGCAACCGAGGTTTCAATTCTGAATGATGATCTTTCACCAGGGCGATAATGAGAGTATCTTGAATCCTAGAACGTGCCCCAAAAATAATATATTCTATTTTGTAAATGAATTATTTGTAAGAAAAAAAAACAAATTAATAAAATAAAATTTATTTGCGCACGCCTGGATTTGAACCTGCGACCTTCAGATTCGTAGTCGGCAGCCTTATTTATCGACTACGGAAGCCATCGGAGACATATAATAACATTGAGAATATATACTTTGAGAAAGAAGGGAATATTAAAAGAATATTGAAGATTTTCTAATATAATAACGGTCATTTTAAGAGATTTTTTTCTCAAATTACTTGGAGTTTGCGATTTGTATGTAAATCGTATACGAGTACGTAGACGATTGTTGAAGAGGAGAAAACGATGGAAAACAATACAATATGCCATGCGGTGGTAAAAACAAGATCACAAAAACAATTTTTTGTTCATCGATTAAATTATTAGCTCATAAAAGCTTATACGAACAAAGGCATAATATTCCATACTTTTATCATTACAAATGTCTTTCAGTAAGAGCATCTCTGTGGTACAAAATTATATTTCAGCATATTAATAACCCTATATATTATACGAATAGACTAGAGCACAAATATAAAACTCATCTCAATTGTAAAGAATGATTAATGGTTCATAAGCATACAAACAAATATGGAAAAGGAACGTTATTACTCGTACATGATTCCTTGCTGTTTTAATAGGTTATCTGCTGAAAATAAAATTTTTATTCTAATAAAACAGCTAATAAGTATATTGAAGACTTGGCTACCTGAAAGAACATAGTATTAGATAATTATGAAATATTATTTTATGTATGATATATTATTATTATTAATGTTTTTATTATATTATAGATATACGTAGATATATTTTTCACAAAGATTATTGTGAAATATTAATGTTTTAAAGATTTTTAGTTTGTTACATGTTTTTATTTTACATAGATTTTAACTGTAAATTTATTAAAAGGTTTTGAATGACAAGCACCCGTTAGTCAAACTACTAAAAAGTGGGATCAAAAATGGAGAATAATATTGACAAATCTTGAATTTGAGATATGATATCGATGAAGACTTATTTTCAGTTGTTTTTTCCAGTTTCATGTTTTATTTAGCTTAATATTATTTTCTTCAATGATTAAAAATTTACAAAAAAAGTGGGTTGATCGGGACTCATTGTTTTATATTTTAAAAATTTCGAAAAGGCAAAAAAAAAACAGGTTAACTAGTTTTTATTATTAAAAATTATTGATGTATATTTTGTGAAATAAATAAAAGTACGATGAATGATTGTTTAAAAAAATTGTTTACTATTCTTAATATAATGCGAAAATTGCTGGTCTTAAAAGTAAAGTAACTTGTAAATTAAAAGAGTTCTAGGATCAAAGGCGTAATTTGCCAATTTTCAACAAGCATTATACTCTTGCCTTAAAGCATCTTGAGAAATTGGTACTTGGAGTAACTTGAGGTAATAGAGAACCATGAAAGTTTGAAAAGAAAACATTACTTTTAAATGCCGCCCATAAACACGTTCATCACGCTACAAAATCCTGTAAGGGATGTAAAAATGATGATGTATCCATAAAGGGTGGCTTTATGTATTATTATAGCATAAGGCTTTTATTATCACTTATGATAGGTTTAATCTACTTACACGTTTTCTTACTTATGCTTCATATTTCTGAAAATTGTTGAGGAGTTGTAATTTTCTTTATTACGTAATTATAAACATATTCAATGCAGCCACTTATTTGTTCAGCATTAAAAACATATTTCAGAATAATATATTTTAGGAATCTATTTTCATTATTGTAATTAACATATTTGGGATTTATGAGTCGATTGATTGAGTGAATTAATATTTAATATAACGTAAATCACAGGAGCATGTGTTAGGATCAGTGATTAATGATTAACGGGAGTTAATTTATTTGTATAACGGTTATAAAATTTTATGATTAAATTTGCACAATTTAAATGAGAACACGAGATAACAAATAATATTAATTAAATATAGAACAAAGAGAGATAATCTAATCTAACCGAACAACGGAAAGATAATGAAGCTATCCGCGAAAACTGGCGACTATACAGGGAATATAAATGTCACTACTGTCGCCGTGCTTCAGGTGTTTGACGGCTGTCGAAATAGTGAATCTTAGTGGCCAGTTCTGCGGGTGGGTAGAATCAGGTACCTATAATATTAATTCATGTAAAAACCCTTTGAAATCGACCAACCGGAGCCAGTGGGATTATGGCATCAATAATATAAACTGTGTTGTAAAGTTGTAGGAAGAAGGAAGGAGTTGGGGAAGTTGGATGTAATTAAGAACCTACTTGGCTCTTCAAAGCCAATCACTAAACGTGAGTTAATTCAAATAACATTTATAGAACCGAATTCCTACAACACTGACCTTTAACACCTGTTCTAGGATGGTGTGAAAGAAAAAAATAACCAAAATAAATACTAGTAATTCGTTGGCACGCATTTACTATGCTTTTGTAAATGTCAGAGTACCTAAGCACTTATACGTACAGGTTCATGCAATATTCGTCACTAATATCAAAATGTTCATACATTTTTGGTTATCGTTGTGGACACCAGATAAGACTCTCAACTTCCCCTACTGTCCGCATTCACCGGGACTATGGCATTCCCAATTGGAATATGTTGTGAAGCAGGAGAAAGTAACACATTGATTTTGTATGGTGTTCTTTCACCGGAGCGATACTGAGTGTACCTCCCACTTTGAAATGGAAGCCTTGTAATACTCAAAGACTTGACAAAGAAAATGACGGAAAGCAAATTTGCTTAACAAAATCAATTGCATTAACATACTATATTTTGGCACTGAATAAAAAAAGCAATAACCACAGCATGTTGCTTGTCGCTATTTCAGGTAGGAAATGTAGTGTTATTTGTACGAGTAATGTTTTATAATGTTTTTTTTTATTATTTGGTTTAAATATTTAACAAAATAAATTGTTTTGAATTCGTAGTACTCAGTTTAATTAAAAAAAGTTAAACTAATTTAATAATATTTTTATTAAGCTCTACAAGTATTTCAGTTTTTATTATTGTGACAGCTGTTTCGGCGTTCAAGGCCAGACAGTTTGAAAATGGCCTTGAACGCCGAAACAGCTGTCAAAATAATAATAACTAAAATACTTGCAGAACTTAATAATGTTCTTATTAAATTTGACTTGCATGAAATGAAAAAAAAAATGTTTTCGATACATTTATTTTTCTGTTTACATAATAACAAATTACAAGTACAAATTACAAGTTATGTAATTACGTGCGTCTTTTATGTCGTTTATAGTGTTGTTTTTAAGGTTGTTTCATTGACCTCTATCCGTCAGACTTTTATTCTTGACTTGTACTCATTAAAATTTTATATTTTCTTTTATATCTGGGGGACGGATGTTGTGAAGTTTTGTCGCAAAACATATGTAGTTTCTTTGTCCGAAATTGGTTTTATAGCAAGAAACGTTTTATATTACAAATAGTTTAATCCAGTTTCCTCAGAAGCGTGCCTTCCTTAGATTATTAAATATTTAATGGGTTTCTTATGTGAGCACATCTCGTCGCGCGTCGGTTAATGCCTTCAATGTTTTAATATATCAGCGGGTCCCACTTGCTCGAGAATTCGAGAGCAATTTGCTTGCAATATTACGCCATCAAATGTTTACTTATGCATGCAAACTACGCGAGGTGGAATCTATGCATACGTGGAACTTTTCACAATGAAAAGAGAAACTTTTGAAAAATAAGAAAACAAAAGACTAGGCATTAATTAAACTTTTTTTATTCAAATATCCGTTTTTGTTAGAGCATTTTAAATACAATATTAAAATGTCTGAAAATAGGTGTAGTTTAAAAACGTCAGTACGTGTTTCACAGAATTTAAAAGATTACAGTTTGAAAATTTTTGTCTTCTGAAAGCATAAACATTTTCCTAAATACCCGTTTATAATTTAAATATCAATCATTTGTAGTATTTCTTGCGCTATCACAAAGTGTGTATTTTTGGGTACTGACAGTTAAAATAACATAGCACATCGTAAAAGATGATTATATTATGTTTATAAAGTGTATTTTTACATGATCTTTATTGTTTGTTATGACAATGAAACTTCTATTTAGCATAATTTTTCCTTTTGTAATGGATATGTTCCGAAAACAAAATTTTTGGGACAAAACAGAGTTGGATGGAAGCACTGAACGGAAAATCTTTAGAAGTGTTTTCTACACCGAAATAATAGAATATCGATATCGTGAATTACGTTCACCTATGACCTGTCGACCTCTTGGCCCCAGACAGGTCAATGAAATTTATAAACTGTTGAAGAAGAAAGTTTGATATTTGAAGAAATGGGGGGCACAGTTCTAAAGTGAACCACCTCCATCAAAATTGGATTAAGATAATGTCACCTAAGGATTTTTCTTTTGATAGAAATGTGCTGTGAACATTTGACAGCATTATAATACCATTTAGGTATAAATAAATATGCAAAATTAGTGGAAATCTTTATTATTAAGATAGTTAAAGAGCTTTAAAACTAGATTTTATTGATAATAAATAAAAATATTACTTAACATATTAACAGTTACTTTGTTTAAAACCACCATATAAGAAATTCACTCCACATAGTAACTTTACATCTTTGAAGAGATAATAATATTAATACCTTTTTTTTTCTTCGTATTCTGAAAGAGAGTTAGTGGAAGTCATAGTGGATGCTGAGGTTGCTCACCCAGTCAACAGCATCGGGAGTCACAAATGTACTATATGGAAGCTGATGAAGGTGACATTCTTCTACCATGTATTTGTTCTATTATTTAAATATGTCCTCATTTCCACAGTTCCAATTACCAATTTCAACTAGTTTCCAATTTCCACGGAATCCTTAAGGCCCCATTTAAGCATCATCTACGCACAGCAATTCTGACTTCATGGAATACAGTTTAATGAAGTCCACGTCTTCCGAGGGAGAGAGAGCCCTGGCAATAATAAAATAAAAGGAGGGTGTACAACGAGGCGCTCATTTTTCACGTCCGAGGTCTGCCGTTCTTCAGGAGTGTCGTGATAGAAGAAGGCTTTCGCCTTCAGCCCAAAAAGACAAGCGGCTGGCCGGTAAATACATAACACACTTCTATTGGTTTATCTCTTCAGTGGCTGGAAGTTACAGTAACGAGAAGAAATTATAAAGAATAACATCTAAGAAGAAAAGTAAATATTAAAGGCGAGCTTCATAGCAATTTCCTTTTATTTGATACATTAAAATGCGAGTACTTTTCTCTGCAAATGGAAAAGGAAACTTTGTACGAAACAAATAATGAGAGTGGCTTCCCTAAGTTGCTTCCGAGTAAATAAAATTCTATTCGAACTTCTCCGTGCATTTCTTTTCTTCCACCAAACGACATTGAAATTGCTGGATATAATCCCATCGAGTAGAGAAGATGGGAAAATCTGCGATTGAATAAAATTTTCTTGTCTAATTTTCCAAAAAAGAATCGGCACTCATTCTTAAGGATTTTTAAAAATATATCTTTGGTAGTTTATTTTTGGTAAAAAATCTTCAACACGTGCGATAGGCAAAAAAAGATAATTTTTAGTAAAACAAAGTAGTAGATGCTCTCAGTATCGCCCAGGTGAAAGACCACCATTCAGAATTGAAACGATGCTTGAAATGACTTTAGCCGTATTTAGTGACCTGATCTGAATAATCAGGAACTGACCTACCATCCTCTTTCCTATGTCCTTTCTTCTCCATAGCGTTCAGCCTCACAATAAACAGTAATTTGTGATGCCTCATTGGTTTCGGTTAGCAGAGAGCAGTTGGAACTTTTGTACGGTATTCTCATTTAAAAAAAATAATATTATTTTTACTATCTAGATTCAAAATCAGGAAGACCTCTCGAATCTCTTCCGACTGTTTTCGGTATCGTGTTTTGCGGTTTTTAATGATGTGAGCAGATTCGACAAAAATAGTGAATTAGCTTGATCGTGTCGTGCCTTCCTGAGGCGTTTCTAGGGTGTCGGGATGAAATTACGCAGGCGTGAATTTCACGTTTCAATATTACATTGCTAGAGTTACAAATGAACGAAATTAAATACAAACGAAAGTACAGAATACATGGAGAGCGTTAAACCGACTTAAGAGGAACGGCTGCGCGGCCTGCTTCATACAAAACTTAATTTTGGATTTGAGGCCAAAATACCCATCCAAACTCTACGGTATATATTTTTTTTAATTAAAGGTTTAGTAAATATCTAATACGAATGAGAAATATTTTCTTTATTTTTGTTTTTAATTACGAAGGATAGGCCATGAAAAAAAATCATAAATTTAGAGGCAACTTAGAAAATAATTTGGGTGTTTACTGTATTTTGGATGGGTATTTTGGCTTCAAATCCAAAATAATGTTATGTATGAAACATGCAGCACAGCCGTTCCTCTTAACTCATAGCGCTAATCGCGGGGAGAAAGGTTCCCCGTCACATACATTTTTGGAAATATTTTTATTCTTTTGTATTTTCCGTGTATTTTCATTACCGACCGAGAGATAACTGGAGGCCGACGTAGTTTACGAGGTACGAGCTGCTACGGTCCCCCAATTAGGAACTTAAATATTACTTATATGCACGGGGGAGACCCAGGATCCAGCCCATACTAATACACCTGAGGGCAACCTAGGTTATTCCATGCGAATAAACAGTATGTACGTACCAAAATGTAGAAAATTTAAAGATTTCTTTTCAAGTAATTAATCAGAGGGATGTCATATATATAAGATGATTGTTTTATTGGAATTGGAATAATTGAAATGTCATTTCTAGCCTTAAGTAGAAAAAATGATCATTGAACTTGCTACATTTTTAATATCTAGTTCAAAGGCCAAATATTATCATCTACACAACAAACCGAGTCTTCTTTCACGTTAGTCTTGTAGTCCCGTAGTGGCTCGTACCCCGTGAACTGTAAGCATCAACCCGGCGCATGTTCATCCCCCACGAGCTTTCGGTCGGTACTGAGAATACACGGAGACTCGACCGCGTCACGCTCAAAAGAATAAAAATATTTCCGAAAATGTGTATGGAGGGGGACCTTACTCCACTGCGGATGGCGGTAAGGGTTAAATAACACACGTCAAAAAAAAATCTTTAGGTGCCTGGAGGTAATTATCTCCACATGTAATTACGTTCATGTGGAATTTTGTCTGTGTGTAATTGTGGTAGTGTAATATTGGTACGTAAAATTCGGGCCTGTGTAATTACGTCATAAAACCGTTCTCAGAATTTTCTTCCATTCACTTGAACGCTTATATTCCAATAACACTTCTTTCTCCACCTATCCGCCCTTCACGTCCAAACCGTTTAACCG
The DNA here is from genome assembly GCA_022606495.2 of Halesus radiatus. NCBI lineage: Eukaryota > Metazoa > Arthropoda > Insecta > Trichoptera > Limnephilidae > Halesus > Halesus radiatus. The sequence continues at coordinate 7,253 of JAHDVE020002960.1, read as the reverse complement.
CACCATTCTTAACATTGTTTATTGTGCCTGCCTTTTTAACGAAGCGTCGTAGGATTATGTATCCTGATCTATTTCATCGTTCCATTTCTTAATTTTACATTTAGTCAGTCTATCTGTGTACATAACATGTGCTCATTATATGCATTTAATGTTTGATTAAACATATCGCCTAAATGAAACAGAGTTAAAGCAAAATCTCATCGTTACAAAAAAAAAAGTTATTATTTGAACTCAAAGATATTTTTTGTGCGTTTTATAGACATAAATTGTATTTTGGGAGAAAACGAACATGCTGACATTTTCACGAGGATGGTAGGTTGGGAGGGGATCGGGTTTGGCATAAAGAAAGACGGCAGGTGTTTAGGGGTAGAAACTTATTCCAGGTAATATGGAAACTCGATAATGCGGCGATATTATGGAAACATCTGAAAACTTCATAAAATTTCTTGTGAGTTAGTTATTTGATACTCCCTTTGAAGATAAAATATTAGTTGTGATATTGATAGTCGATTTTTATCTTCATTATTCTAGTGATAGGTAGAACTATCAGGTTCTTGTTTTATGTGAAACCATCTTGTCTTGGTGAAAGAATGCCCTAAATAAAGCTAAAACCTGTGAAAGCGCTTTAACTTTAATTTAAGCCACAGACAAATAACGAAAATGAGCGTTCTAACGCAAATTTAACATCACTTATTTTATATTTCGAACATAACACATTTTGTTTTATATTTTATATGATATTTTGTTATTTTTACAAAGGAGCTTGAGCAAAATTTTAAAAAAAAAAACCTTTTTCAGTAAAAATCATTATTGTTGAAGTTTCCTCAAAAAATCATTGAAAATCGTCAATGTTTCGTCGCCTTGGTTAGATTTTACAACAACATTTAAAAATACGTATCTGGTGTATACTAGATAATATTTTTATTATAAGGACCTGAAAACTTTGCGTCATTTTTTATGAAAAGTTGTGTTATTTTTCAGAGAATTAGCATTATTTTAGGGTAAATTCGCATTATTTTTGGAGAAATTCGCGATATTTCTTGGGAAAATGGGGTTATTTTTCAACAAAAGAGGTGTATTGTATTTTTAAATTCAAAACGAAAAGTTCTCCTAGGTAGCTATTGTTTATTAATAAATTATTTTTAGAAAGAACCAAAGCTAGCAGTCCACAATAGAGTGCTGATGTTAACCCTGATGCATGGAAGTGAGGCATGGAACTGGATTACAGTTATAAAATGGTGATAACATAAAAAAACTCTTTTTTTACTAAAAACGAGAAATATGAAATTATGTCTAATGTAAAACATAATAAATTCGATACAACTCATTTCTGATAATCATTGTATTTTTACATACGACGGCAGAATTGCTATAATCAGGGAAAGATTCAGCATGTTAGCTAAAGCCTCGAACGAAATGACCTAACAAAATTCAATGCACAATAATTAGTTCATATAAAACAAAAATCTATTTGCACTTAATATAATAAAGATCCCCTTCTCTCTTCGGGGGTTGAAGTAATCTACACCCAGCAGCCCGTAGTCCGAATCAACTAAATTAACGAAAAATTGTTTACTTCGTTCAAAACACATCTCAGTTATCTACACCTAATATGATAATCCGTTTGGTTTCCTTGACTGCTTACTACCTTATTAATCCTACTCTCATTATAATCCCAGACTGGTAATTACTACGCTAATGACTGGGTGAGGAGGTCATTACGGAGGTTAGTCAGAGACCGCGAACAGGGATAAAAAATGCATTCCATGTAATTTAGTAATATAATTTTTTTTCATAATTTTTTTTTTTTTTAAATGTGAATTTCGCCCAAGAATCCAAAATGCTACGAACTGTTCAAATGTAATGGGATTATGGCATTCACGATTGGGGTATGTTGTGAGACTGAAAGGAGTAGGTTGAGGAAGGAGATGAGAATGTTGGGTGGAAAAGTAGATGTCTCTTCAGGTCGGGTCATTGAACACATCTTATACCATTCCTAGCAACGTTTCGATTTCGAATGGTGGTATTTTACCAAGGCAGTACTGAGAGTATGTATCGCTCGGTAAATCTCTGTTTAGACATTATTTGTAATACAAGCTAAAGTGGCAATGAAAAACGAGAATATGGAAACCTGTCGCAGTTCTGCAATTCTGGTAATATAAAACAAGTCCGAATAAAGAAAATTGCTTTATTATCTTATCAATAAAGCATAACAGCAGTTTGACATTTGAAGCAGCATATACGTTAAAATGGCGAGCTATGGCTTTATGCAATTTGCACTCATTTTGTCATGAGGAATTTTGAGATAAACGCAGCTTTTGTCAGTGCGTTATCATAATCACTAGCTATAAATCTTTGAAGTATCCGTCTATCAAAGAATGATAAAAGAATAATGTAGTTTGTTCCATGTTTATTAAATGGTTAGTTAAAGCAAATACTTTAAATGGCAATACTTCCAGCTCCCGAAATTCGATGGTAACACGATAACTAGCGCCCCTAGCGGTGCGAGTTGGCGGAATTGATATTTTTCATATATTTTAAAAGTGACGTCTAGATTTTTGATTATACGTGTAGCTTTGTCAAAATACTGACACAAAATGCTACACTGGCGACTTTAGCGGCCCGGGATGTAGCGCTTCCGGTTTGTACTGCTATTGTAATAATTATTTTATTGCCTTTCTGAACAATTTAGACAGAACGCGAGCAGCGAGTCTTTAAATGGTAATAGAATCCTGATAGCCTCTTTAATACATAAATAAATGTATCAGCAAAAAAGGAGTAAAGTCATAGTAGGTCATCTAATATTTATTTCTGTAATTTGTTAAGAATACATTTCAGGGAAAATCTAATAAAAGATATGGAAAAAATAAAACAAATTTCGCCTACGCAGGCCGCTAGAGGCGCTATTGTAGAGTTAGGAGCAGGAGGTATTATCATTTAGAGCATTTGGTTATACAAAGGAGTGGTTAAATATTGTCTTAGTAACTACTGCTCATATAAAACAAACAGCTCCAAATTAATCACTTATAGGCCATGTATGGGAATCAGAATATTTTAAAGTTAATGAGAATTATAAATTCTCTATATTCGTGAAATTAAAAATTAATTACTGACACTAAAACTATGAAAAAAATCCCACAAACGACAAGTTTCCAAAATAAAAAATTTTACACTCCTATGTATTTCTTATTTACATAAAAATATTTTGAAATAAATGAGATATCTCAATGGACAAATAAGGTTCGGTCAGCTGCGGCCATATTTGGTCTATTTAGTTCCAACACTTCCGCCCTCCCACACGTTTTAGTAGACATTGACGCCCACGAGCCCGGGGCTGAATAATTGGTTACGCCTCTGGCCTGGAAATAAGAAGAACCCGAGGGAGAAGTTTTGGCAATAATTCTAATGTCTATTTAGTATTGTGTACCAATTTTGTCAAACACTGTCGTTATGAATTCCATGAAATGGCAATATTTTTTATGAATCTTATAAAACGATTTGTTTTGCATACAGGCATATCATTCATAAACTTATGCATTTCTTGATATTTTCCAAATTTTAGGTGCTTTTCAAGGGCTAGTGGGAAAAAGGTATTTCCAATTTGGGGAATGTTGTGAAGTCAAAAGTACGGGAATAATATTACAGCAGTACAGAGACAAAAATGCACTTTTGAAAGGGTTCAAAAATACGAAACTACCCACCAGACCACGTATTCATCATACTAGTTCGAATCAAAATCACATAAAAAAACATTCCATGTTATAAAACCGCTTTCGGAGAAAGAAACTAGACATATTTAAGAACAAAACTCCACAACATCCTTCCCTCAGATATAAAACGAATAGAAAAATTTATTGAGAACAGGTCAAGGATTTGAGCCTTAAATAACCTTAAAAGCAGCACTAAAAACGGCAGAGAAGACATTAAATAACTCTAGTCCGCCTCAGTACAGGATCCCCTAGGAAGGAGGACTAAGTAAAGACAAAAATATCAAATAGTTTACCATACATAAAAATATAATTAGTTTGCAATTTTGTATTTTAAACTTTATTCTGTAATTAACATAATACTTGTATTTAATATTTACACCATATTTTGTATTTTTCAATTAAAATATCCGAATTCGAAGAAATCGGGATGACGTTTATTTAAAAGTAAACATGGGCATTAAGAGGAACGGCTTCGCGGCCTGTTCCATATAAAAGTTAATTTTGGATTTTAGGCCGAAATACTCACCCAAACTCAAAGATCTTTTTTTGAAATAATGGTTGGGTATATATTTAGTAAGAATATTTTATTTAGATAATTTAGATAAGAATTATTTTATTTATTTTTATTTTACATTATGAAATATAGGCCATTAAAGGAATTATTTTTTTCCATTTTAGAGGCACTTTTAACAATTATTTGGGGGTTAACGGTGATTAAAAAACAAAAATTACCCCGTCTCTAAAATATAATGATATATAATTTTTTTTTATATAATTTTTTTTTTTATACTAATATAACCACTACGGTGGAGTTTAAATTAGATTAAAAACGACCAATTAACGTCGGAACACAATTTTTTCCTACGTAATTTAAAATATTAACCCGAAAAAACGTTTTTTTTTTTAATGTTTCGTTTTCATATTTTTATTTTTAATTTTTTTTTTAGTTATCATATTTACCATGTAAATATGATAATTTAAAAAAATACAATAAACCTGCAAATAGTTTTCTAAGTTGCCTGTAAAATTACGAAAATTAGTTTTCTTTCATGGCAATTACTTCATAATTTAAAAAGAAAATAAGTAAAATACTTCTCATTCTTACTAGATATTTACTCAAACATTAATTTTTAAAAAAAATGTCTGTGAATTTGGATGGGTATATTGGCCTCATATTTAAAATGAAGTTATGTATGCAACAGGCAGCGCAGCCGTTCCTCTTAATGTAGTTAAAATATCATGGTTAGATAATAATACTTTAACATTGAATGCGACAAAAACTAAGTACATTGGCTCTAGCATTAATCCTTCTTTAATTACACCAGAAAATCTAATAAAAATATATTTTTGCTCTTAAGGCCATCCACCGGGTAAAATTTTAACGAAATCACGCGCTCCTTATGCAGGTGGCGAGAAGGTTGAAAATCCGCTGTACATCGGCCGCATGTTTCGATTTCGGTAAAAAAAACATCACCAAAATGCGTGTTTTATTATATTATGTAAAGCTCAGACATAATTATTAAAATGTTTTACGGTTATATTCTAAAAAACTTAATTTTCCACAATGCACAATACAAAAATATGGGAAAAAGGGTTCATAAGTAGGAGATTTTGCGCTTTAAACATTTTTTTAATGTCTCATACGTTATTTTTTTTCTAAGCTTATAAAAAGATATACAAAAAAAATGCACGGTCAAATGAAAGGCCAAAGTGTGTTCTACTTGCAGTATTTAATTCAATCACCTATGATATTTCTAGGCCAACAAATTCTCAAACCGAAAACACACAATTTTGCATTACTTCCCGTTGCATCGCCTTAATACTATTATGTGTGATTCCTTTTACTTGGAAAGGGTGTCTAAAATACAATTAAAAAAACTATAAGGGATGATATATTTATTCACAGCAATTTAAAGTGGAAATAACATATTATCATTACAGCAAATAAACTTAGATAATATGTGTACTTTTTTAGATGAACTTGCAACTTTCTTAACTTGAATCAAGTGAAAACAATTTATTATGCAGTGTCAATCTTTAATCGACTACGGTATAATAGCCTAAGATGAAGTTACCGCTAACAGAGCTAAACAGTGCACTACCACTGGCCATTGGAATGAATACAAATAACGCTTTATATATAAATCGGACACTTGAATCACCAGCCAAGACAGATCAATTATCAAAGATTTTTTAAACCTCCTTATAAGTAGTATTTAGAAACAAAGAGTTTAAAAATTTATTAGCCCTATTACCAATGGTAAAATATTAATTGACTTTTAAAAATAATATTATATTGTAAACTGTACCTGCTATAAACATAGGATATTCTAGCGTTCACCCTTGTATTAACGTATTTTTATACAATACATTATTATTAATATATTTAATAAGAAGAACTTTGTTTACATCACTCTTTTTAGTATGTAAATATCTACGTGTTTCAGAATCAAAGCTTCCTTCAATCGGATAAAAAATATACTAAAAATTAATAACAAGTACAGAAAAATAGTCAAATTACAAACAAAAAATTAACAATACGTGGTGAAAGCAGGTAATTAAAAACACATTATAAAATACTAAACAAAAAATTTATATAATAGAAATTATAAAAAAAATTGATATTAATATAAACAAAATCAAGAAAATAGCAATGCAAAACAAAAAAAAAGTTATTTTTTATTAATATGTATGAAAAGAATATATTAAATATAGTTATTAATGTGATAATAAATTTAAGAAATTATTTTTATATTTGATTATTAATTATATTTAATTGACTATTAACAATTTTTCTAAATTCAAATTGATTTTATTACAAACCTCATTTAATTATTATCTTTTAAATATCAGTTCTAGCTACCAAACGTAGTCAGAGCTTTATCACGGATAGTTTTTATTCTAATTTGCAGAATCTCACCAGGGCAATACTGAGACTATCTTTCATTTTAATAAATTCATACGAAACTAAAAGATATTCAATGGTTAATACCGATTTTTAGTTACGTTGATCCATAAAGCCCCGACGGAAATGCATCGCACCAGAACTTACCGTTCGATAGTTTTTCTTTGAGAAAACTAGATTCTGTTGTCTGTCCGAAACTGTTACTAATTTTTATTTTGCTCTAGGAAACGAAAGTTTGCTATCATCGTGACAATATTTAATCAGCCATTTGCAGTTTTCAACAACGTGGAGAAACTTTACCCTTAATCGAATCCACGATATGCGGCATCTATTTCTATAATGTATTCCATCAATCTTTCAAAGATTTCTAAAATCCAATTTATCTAAGATCGTTCGTTATATTCTTGTTAAATAGATTCCAAAAAAATCTGAAGCAATATTAAATTATTTTTTTAAGTTCCAAATAAAAGAAAAATATATTTTCACCTATTTTACTAGAACGGCTACCCAAACATTAAAAAAAATTGCATTATTTCGTTAATTTAACTACTAGGCTTCCCTTTTTTTTAAAGACGTCTGGACGGCGGATTTTCAAATTTCCCCCTCTTAGGTAACGGATTGTTTAGCATATCATATAT